>CAIIXF020000003.1:22583247-22594247 GCA_903813345.2 Owenia fusiformis
AATTAATATTCATTTGTATAACTATACTTTCAGGGCACTAAAATGGGATTCTTATATGTGTTAGACGCCACAAACGGTGAGCCTGTATTTGATATACAGGAACAGAACGTCCCAACTTTTACTGATGTATGTTTTTTTTATCTCGTAACTATTGTGTACAATAACAGCCTATGCTATTTCTGATATTATGGAGCCAGGAATATCACAATCTTGCTATTTTGTGACGTTATGGTGTAACAATATGATCACATGACAGAAACAATACTTAAAACATGTCATTTCGCCTTCTAAATGTCCTATAGATTCAAAAATAATCGGACAAAATAAAATAATTAAGCTAAACGTGGTTTAAACTGAACTCGGGCCTTTTAGAAGAATCAAACTATGTTCTTCACCGCCTAATATATATATTAACCAGATAAGATCAGATACTTCACATTGATCTTAGCCAAAAGGCTGAGAAGTGACATTTACATAACATCTCTCGATTTACAAACTATTCTTACCTGCAAATGAATATACTCTAGCTGCCAGGAGAAATTCCGAGTCCAACACAGCCTTTCCCAGTTGATGATTTTCTGAAGTTAGCAAAGATCTCCGTTGACCTAAGGCCTGGTGAGGATCTATGGGGAAGAACCAGTGCCCGAGAACAAGCTTGCGCAGACTTCATAAACAGTTCCGGACTTGATCCAATTGGAGAGGTATGCATTATTTCAATTGTGTATGTATGTATTTTGTAAAAATACCTACTAGTATGTATTTAAATGCAACCCGTATCAAAATGAATAACTTTTTTACAAGAATGTAGAATTAAGGTGCAGTAGTACTTAACAGAAAATGACAAAACAGGAAGTGACAAAAATGTATCATTTTTAGACATTTTTGAACAAAGATAATAGAGTTCTGCTTTGACCTCTAGTCAATTTAAATAGTTGCACATATCAATTACAGGACGAGGATAACAATGTACATGGTCTGAATGACCCTTAACATGATGAAATAACATTTTAAGCCCTCTGAAAATGCGACTGGAAAATAGCTAAAAGTATGAGCTTAGGAAAAGTCACTGAACAGAATCTTTTGAACTTTTCTGAAAATGTGCCCAATGTATTGCCCTAAATAATACAATCTTTGAAAATGTGATATCATTTGTAGAAAAAGAAAAAATGAAAAAGATGAATTGAAAGGCGATCTATTTTCCTTTTTATGAGCGCTATGTTCATTTCAGTCAATTTTCTAAAATTTCGAAGATTGTATCAGTTAGAGCAATAGATTCGGTACATTTTCTGAAAAATTCAAAAGATTCTGTTCAGTGACCTTTCCCGAGGGGTTACTTTTAGCTATTATTCAGTCACACTTTCAGCGGGCTGAAAAAGTTATTTCATCATGTTAAGGGTCATTCTGACAATGGACATTGTCCTGTAAATGATATATGGAACTATTTGAATTGACTTGAGGTCAAAGCAGAACTATGTTTTCTTTGTTCAAAAAAATGTCTAAAAACGACACATTTTTGTCACTTCCTGTTTTGTCATTTCCTGTTAAGTATCACTGCACCTTAAAATCATTTCATTTCAAGTGGCGATATGAGATTGACCGATTTATTGTGATATTATATTGACTTTAGCCAGAAATCAACAGTAACTATCGAAAGAACAGTATTAGGCTAGGCAAATGGAAGTTTAACATCCCCAAAATTGCAACAGTTTTTAAATTAGGCTTATATTGTATATTGATATCAGTTGAAAAACATATCAAAAATGTAGAAAAATATATGCAGTGGACAAATATGAAATGTCACATTCTAGGTACCCCCCTCCAAATTTGAGTATGGGATTGTAAATATTTTTTTATTTCAAAATGGGATGCTCTTCTCAACTAAACGAGTAATATTATGATAGTTTACTGACATAAGAGCAACTAAAAATTGTTAACCAACTATTTCAGTGCAATAATTGGCATTTCTAGGCCCAAATATCTGAAAATAGGCCATCAAATAGCCTGAATTTAATATAACAATGTATTTATTTCTGTATCTATTCATCAGAATTGCATGAAAAAAATCAAGGAGGTTATTATAGACCTGACCATTGTATTTGATAAGTATCAGGGTCATTAAGTGGATATTGAGGGTGAAAATAATATTTGAAATTTCAATATTTTACCACATACCTTTTTGGGTTGACCTTGCTTTTGTTTAATTACTTCCAAGATATGTCATATTTGAACTCAATAGCACAACTAAATTATTTGTAAAGGCTTATTTTGTCCTGAAAACAGTTTTTTGATGTTTTCAGGAAAGGATTATGTAAAAAAAAAGTAGAAAAAACAGCAAATGCCAGGTGAAATATAGGGGGAGCCCTACTTTTAGTTCATAACTGCTAAATTATCAAATGTTTTTTCCTTTTAAATTCAATTTGATATATAATATACCTTTTCTAGTAAAAGAGAGAACGATTTGTTAGAAATTAAGTACAATCGGTGGTCTAAAAATATCCTTGAAAAGGCAACAAAATGTTAAATATCCCTGTCCCTGACATCAGTTTATTTTATTAATATGAGCCAAAAAGGTAACCCAACCAAATGTTTGTTAATAACCCAGTCATTCAGCATGGGTGTAACATCATATTTGGCACAATTACCTTGTTCAATGTTCTTTCATTCTACTAAGTGTCATTGATCTATCCTTAATAGTCACGATTTTATGGCCATTTACAAAATGTGCTCAAAATATCGCAATGTGCCTAACTGACTGGACATCGATACCACCATTCTTTATTATCTGTGGACCTTTTTTTCTATACTAACAACACTTGAAACAAGAGATAAGAATGAAGATGAGAGCCATGACACAAGATTTTTATGCTCCTGATTTGAACAACTACGCACGATACGTTCAAGTTGGCCTCCAGGCATGACACTCATATTTCATGGCATGGTATAAAATGGCCATAAAAATCGTGACCACCAGAGATAGACCACTGAGACTGGGTAGATTGATAATACATTGACCAAGGCTCAATTCTGCCAAATATGACACTAAATCCATGCAGGATGACTGGATTGGGCTATTAAGATTTGTTTGGGATACGTTTTTGGCTCGCCCTGTATTAAGGAAAAGGAGTTACTTTTGACTACGGTGTTCTTAACCACACAGTGATATTGAGAAATGAAATGAAGAAGTTCAACTAAAGAATGTTGGATTTCAAGATGAAATTTAATAAAAAATGAGGAAAAGGTTTCTCCGTTAATAAATACTACTGAGTTAACTCACCCCGGGTGATCAATATCCTGTGTTCCGAATTTCGTTCCAGCAAGTCAGTGACCCGAGTTGTGTTTTACTGAATCCCGACAAATATGGCGGCTAATTTGACAACAGACGATGTTGATGTCGACAATTATTCAAAACTTTCTGACAGCATAAGGTAAGACTGAATATAGAGTGGCGCATTCGGTGCCTAAATATGTTTGCAACATTTTCTTAGTTGTTTATCCATATGCGTTGGGCATTACTGCTAATCGAAGCATAAGTAAACGTGACCTCATTTTCAACGCTCGCTGGAAAGTATGTCACCGAGCAGTTTTTGACCTTCTGTTAGTTAATGAGATAAACTGTTATCATGGTATAATTGCTGGGTAGACGTTCAAAGTATGTACCAACTCGTGCTTCCAGTGAATGTAAACCATTTCTTTGCATAAGCGTCCTAGAAGGCATAATAAGATATATTCCATAGTACCGAATAGGAATCGCCAGTGTTCCGACGCACTTCATGGATAAATGCTCATAGACTATTGAATCATAATGAACAGAAGCAGTGTATACTCACGTGTGATATCTTAATTTATCAAAAATAAGAATTGAATGCATTTGATAATATTGATACTTTGCCAACTTGACTGATTTTTTTTCTAGTCTGAGTAATTAATAAATGAGTAGTGGATTTGATTAATTGAGGATTTCCCATGTTAAAATATGTGAAAATTGTCAAGAGGCCACACACATCAGAGGATGAGAGTACAATACAACATGTGTAAATTATGAGACTATGTTGCAACACCTTCAAAGAATGGTCATTTCACAATCCACATTGCACATACTGTAGCAGGCATTTTTATGATATATTTTAACATTGTCACAAAAACCAGGGATTGACAAAAAATATAGCATATCATATAGCAGGTATATGCCAGGTATTGTAATATATTTCAACGTTGTCACTGTTAGAGTAGGCATTACAATTTACCCATAAAAATATAATAATATTGACAACAGGCTAAAAAGTCTTCACTTAGTAAGCCATAAATGTCACATAAAGGCGACGGTCACACCAGGCTTTCACGATAGCATTGCTAAGGTAATAGTCCCTGGTATGACTTCCGAATATGAAGGATCCGTAGCACACTATTAGCGCAGCAACATTTGAAGCAATATTTATGAAGGTGTATATGTCTTGATTCTTTTAAAATACCATTTGCCGAAAAAACTTCCGGCTTTCGGGTCGAAAAATGTATTTCATCACAAGGGGTCAAAAAACGTAAATATTTTGATTCGAACTTTTATAAATTTTATAAGACACAGACCGTTATTCTAAGCATACGAACAAAAAAATTGATTATCATAATGTCAAAATTACCATGGTTTTACTGTAGATGTCGGTGTTTAATTAGTGTAATTACACAAGTGTGTTTTTCAGATTTTGTTTGATTTTTCAAATATGAGCTAAGCCGATTCAACAAAATTGTATGGAATATTTAGGTAATTTTTTTTGATTGGGAACGTATTAGTTTTCCGGGTAGTTTTCTTACCAGTTAAAACATTTTATTACCAGAATTTTTCCATATAATCGTAAAGGGTCTAACAACAAATTATTGTTGATGTTTTATAAAACATAATACAATAACAAATAGGTAAGATTCATATCTAATTCGATGTTACAGAGGTATTTGCATGTTCATATATTCCAAGGGCATGTCTAATAATCAATTAGAGTCATATGCAGTCGAACGCCTTACAATTCTTCCTCGACGTTAGTTGTGGCTATCATCAAGTTTTCTGATGGTTGTTTCTTCTTTGACCTTACCGAAGGATGCAATCAAATTTTAGGAAGATAATGATAACGATTTTTCTCAATTATTCATGAATTCGACCAAGTCTTGATGGTTGTTTCATAAGTAACTGAGCTATATCTAACTACGAGAAATGGAATTTTAGCTGTAGTCGCAATTAGTCAAGGGAGAGCAATATGCCCACCTTTATTGATAATGTTCACCGCTGAATAAAAGTTCATATCTTAAAACGTATTGAGACCCATTTTGCGAAAAACGAGCATAATTTAAGCATTTGTCATTCTAATAGAAAAGTGATTCATTTGTAGCATTTATCTTATTAATACCCGAGAAACAATACAAAATGTCGATACACTGATGACATAATCTTTTGGTATTGAATAGAAAAATAACCTCAAACTTTTAGCTTAGAAACCTAAATCATATACTTAAAATCATATTTTATTATTTGCTATTGCATTGTGTACTCCAAATTGTAAAAGTTTGGAAGTTTATTTTTTGGAAATTTGTTGACCTCTGTTAATGGCAGGCATAATTTAGCCTTAAAGCCGGAAGTATATTAAACGGTTATAATAAAAATTATTAGGGGACATATGTAGGTATGCTTATGTTAGGTCAAATATCGCTGCACTATAGTGTGCTACCAGCTCCTTTATTAGACGTCCTAGAGATTTCATACCATGGACTATAATGGCAGGATCCATGCATAATTTATTAAATCAGGCCCGCAGATAGGAGGGGGGGGGGGCTGGTCAGAAATTCTCTCAAAAACTTGCAGTTTTTCACCATTCTGAGCACTTTTCACATGATTTTTTGCCAAAACAACAGATGCCAGCCAGATCATACTTATAGTAGAAGGCTAGGCTCAAATAAACCTCAAATTGAGGTATTATCATTGAGATACTGATACTATACATACGATCGTGCTATCAAAACTGTCAAAAAGCCCCCCCCCCCCTTGGCAAAAACTCCACCCTTGGTAAAACCGCTCACCAATGGTGAATCCTGGATACGGGCCTGTAAATGGTCATCGTGGTTGTACCAGACAGCAGTGCAATGTTTTGATTTGCACACATTTTTTATTTTTAAAAATCTAATTGAGAGCATCCTAACCATGTGAAAAGTTCAATTTTTTTTGAATAGTTATATTCCTTCTATAAAGTGGGTACACTTTTTGGGACACCCTGTATTTGCAGTTCAATGCCAATGTGGAAATCAATATACAGGGAAATTCGATCTTGAATTTGTAAAATAATAACAAGAAAGGTAGCACCAAATTAGCTTGATGTATTCATGAATGGATTCTCAAAAGTATACAAAATATATATAATCTTATTCTGTAGCTTCGGGACAATGGCGATTCCTATTCGGTAGAATGGAATATATCTTTCAACGACTTCTATGACGCTTATGAAAGGAAATAGCTTGGATTCAAACATAGCACAAGTTGAGACATACTAATAAGGTATACTTTACAGTTATACAATGCTCAGAGTATCCATCATTACTTACAGAAGGCAAAGAACGACTCGCTGATATCGTTTTCTGCGAGCTTTTCGAATTGGGTCATGTTGGTTTCATGCTTCGATTTGCATTAATAGCCTACACATATGGATAATCGTTTATGAACATGTTGAAAACATATTCCAGCACCGAATGCATTACTCTATATTCATTCTTTCCTTATGCTATCTGATTTGTTTGACATATTTTCGTCACCTGGCTCGTCGAGACTCCATATTCATCGGGATTCAGTAAAAACACAACTCGGGTCACTGACTTGCTGGAACGAAATTCGGAACACAGGATATTGATCACCCGGGGTGTAACTAGTGTAAATCCCTGGTCTTTATACAGGGCATGGCTCGATTATGTTATGTTCATTATCAAAAATGCTGCCTTAATTTTGTAATCTTAACCTTCATATATATTTGTCTTACTTATAGAGAGCAAAAAATAATGCTGATTAAATAAGCGAAAAAAAAATTTGAAATATTGAGGCCCATTTTCTTCAAAATTTGGCCTGAAATTAAAAAATAAGGCCTTAAAAGGCCCTCTTATGACCAAAAAGGCCCACTTTTTAAGGCCTTAAGGCCTTTTTTTGGTCCCAATTTTTATTCTTGGCCCGCCCAAGGGGGCCCGGACCCCCAGCCCCCCCCCCCCCCCGGATCCGCCAGTGTTCATTATTTAGTCATCATTACTTTCATGATCAGTTATGGAGGTATTTGCACAAATGCCTTTGCATACCTACTTCATAGAAGTAAAATATGCCTAACACACACAATGGATGATCTCTGAGAGAGGGGAGCTGCATTTAGGCAATGGGAACAAACGTTTCGTTGCTTATTTCCCAGCAGTTTATTTCCCTCCCACTCCTGGATCTGATGGTACACTCTATAATTGTTGTTTTCCGCAGCATCAGCAGTTGGAGGAAGAACACGGCGCTGCAATAATTCATATCTTGCTGCTCGCTTTTAATAGAATTTTTGAAGCCTAAGTTCATTTAGGGTTTCACCATTTTTCCACCATAAATTGACAAAAGAGCATGTTCCCGATCTGCAATGACAGAGTTACTTGCATTTCACTGGTTTTCCACTTGATTACGTTGTAACAAAATGTCGGAACATCGAAGATATGATTTTTCTTTTTTCCTTATTTCATGCGTTGTAGGCAGAATTATCACAAACATGTATCAGTATTATATGTTTAAAAATGTACATATTTGCGGACAAATAGTTCAGAAGACAACAGAATCGTCGATTTACTTCCTCACTTAAGTTACATAAACGGTATTTTGATAAACAGTTAAGCTCTCACTTTGAACTGCCACCGTTTATGTAAGGAATTAAATCAACAATTCTGTTGTCTTCTGAGCTATTTTTGCGCAAACATGTACATTTCTAAAACATATGATACTGATACACGATTGTGAGAAAAAAACATCGTGGGGATTCTGCCTACAACGAGTGAAAAAAGGAAAAAAGAAATATCGTGCCTTCGACGTTTAGATATTTGACCCGTTTCGGTAAGAAGCGTAATTGATCGGATCACCAGTGCTTTGATAATTTAAAAACAACCGCTTGTTTTCTCAAGAACTCACTCTTTTCTATCTGCCTCAATGATAGCTTCTTGTCTATGCCATATATAACCTGAATGCGTTGTCACACCCCAGAAAAGATAAACAAAATAATGTCACAGACCACTTTTTCCGAAGACAATCTTATTTCATTTATATTCCAACATTTTGATTCTTGGGTTGCTGCTTTTGGTTCAGGTTTGAAGAAAATGTTGAAGTTTGTGTTTTGTGCATGATAAATTAGAAGCACAAGGAGATCTGTATGAGTATACTGTATTTGAGGTTTGGACACTTTGCATTGCAGTTTTCACAATCACAATATCTGCATCCGATTCTGAATGTAGCACATGTACACTCAATGTTTTCCAACCTGACAGACAGATTTACCATCATTCCTACGTACTGAAATTATATTAATGAAAGACTCCCCAGATATCTGAGATTTAAATGTGCTCTATCAGTTTAAATTCCGTTTAATAACCATAAATTCGTTTCTACAGCATTATACATCCAATTTTATAGTTCAAAAGTAATGTACTCTTAATATGTAATGATTTATTTATCTGATGAATTTAAATTCTGTAATTGCGGATTGTAAATAATAATTTAAACAATATTAAATTCCACAGAAACTACAACTTACATTATTTAGATAAGCCTAGTATAGAGCAGTTATCAAATACCCTAATATCAGAGTGGTGATATGTAATTATTCATCAAATACAAGTGAGGTCACCTTAATTTTCACCTGGTGCAACTAATAATTCCTAGTTTTCATACTAATAAGGTATAAACCGTCACAAAACTTGTATTTTAGATGATGACAATCCTATATAAATGATTTAGATGTCAACTCTAATACAAATGTGATGCATTGTGGGAGTTAGTCATCAAAACTATAGTCTCCCCTATAGTAGGCGGGGCAAAACTATGAAAATGAAATAATTTTTTTCTTCCTAAGTATACACGTTAGAATTCTGACACTCACCAAATATGAAGTCCATATAAATATGTAACACCATGATTTTTTTCATGCTTTTCTGACTAACTGATCCTAAAATATCTAAATAGATATGTGAAAACATGCCTGTTTTGTGGCCTATTTTGTTATACTTTGGGGTCAAATGACCAATTACTGGTCTCAAAAATGGTTAAAATAATATTTTAATTATTTGTGAATATGTGGTCTATCATAATAAAGCTTGAATACTTGACTAAAGTATTCCATTTGGGAAGGAAAAATTGTTTCCTACCAATACTCAATTTTGGGGTAGGGTTGTAGGGGGTACCTAGGAAGTGAAATTTCATATTTGTCCACTGCATACATTTTTCTACATTTTTGATATGTTTTTCAACTGATATCAATACATAATATAAGACTAATTTAAAAACTGTTGCAATTTTGGGGATGTTTGGGCCTTTTATGAGCCCATTTGCTTGGCCTATATATATTTTAGTTGAAGGAGGCATTGTTTGGAATGAAACGCCTCGTGAAATCAAAAGCTTAAAAATCATCCATATTTTCAAAAAAGTCATAAAAGATTATTTTTGGCTCACACAGTGAGCCTATGGGATCGACCAGGCGTCCGTCCGTCCGTTGGTCCGTCCGTCCGTCCGTTGGTCCGTCCGTCCGTTGGTCCGTACGTCCGTCCGTCCGTCCGTCAACATTGGCCGCACAAATTAAAACTGCTATTCGGATTGAGTCATATCCACAGTCATTTTATGCATATCCATTATGCCTATTTGACCTATCATCGCCATTTCCCAAGTTCGCCCGGTTTCCGAGAAATTGCTGATTTTGACGTCAAAAAGTAAAATTTTCTGTAAATACTAGACACTTTGTTGAAGTAGAACTTTCAAATATCTTGTAGTAGTTGCTGTATATGCAACTTGTGTCCTCTGAAGATTTCAAAGCTCTTGGAATTACAGTTTTTGGTGCTTACTCTATAAATTTTGACAAAAAGTAGGAAACTTTCTTATGTATAAAGTCATTGGCAGGTTTTGTGATTGACAAGTTTCTCAAAGTTTGCCTTATACTTGATCATTTCTTGCAATGAATTACATCATTACTAGATTTAAGCATTCCCTACATATTGCTCAATATATGTCAGCATCAAATCTTTACCGTTTTTGAGATATTTGACGTCAAAAAACAATAAAAATAAGTTATTTTTCAACTTGCTTCAATTTGACCAAATTTTTTTTGAAAATCATCTACAAGTTACCAGGAGTTCAAATCTAATATTAAAATTATTAATTTTAGGATTTGACCTTCAGTGACCTTTGAAAGGTCAAAAAGGTTGATTTTTCAAATTGATTTTTGGATGTAAATTTTGGTCAGCTTAATGACAAAATACCTTACTGAGCTCTAAATAAGTAAAATTTTCAAGGTCAAAGGTCATCAAACTAGGTCACACAACTGTGCTGTCTAAGTTTCTCAAAGTTCGAGACTACAAATCCAAATCAACATTTTTGTTTGAAAGTCAGGATATACATTCCTCAGAAGGTTCCAAACTGTGTGAGCACAGGACCGTGGGTCCTATTTTTATAGTTCAAGGAGTAGTTCCTTGAACTATATATTTTAAAATTCAGCAGATGTAATCGCGTCTTAATATTCTATAATGTGCTATTGTAGAAGAGACCTTTAAACATTTCCATTACATCAGTTTATTTTCTCAATAATGTACAATATCATACTCTACATAATTTCATGTACACTAAATCACAAATCAATGTAAATACCATAATATTCCCTCTCGAGGGTCACAGCCAGTATAAACTGTAAATATATATGTTACATTGGTGTTAATTTTAATTAAAAAAATCCAATTTGATAGGATTTCAGATTATAGTCACA